>CP092094.1:10990000-11007500 GCA_029203775.1 Neoneuromus ignobilis | reverse complement strand
GATTTGTAAATTATATTAAAAAATTAAGCGTTATTTCTATAAAATAAATCTCTTTTAGGATATTCATATGAAAATTTCATTGAAAAAAATTGTAAATTTAATTTTTATATTAACAACAGGTCTTCTATTTTTGTTTTATTCCATTTAAATTCTTGTGGTGAATAAAAACAATTTAAAATAAAATACAATTTTCTTTAAGTACAAATAAAGATTTTGTGGGAAACAGAGGTGATTAACATTTTATTGATTACCTGATAATTAAATATTTTAATGACTTTTTCGTGTTATGCTATTGTTTAATATCCATGTTTCATCGCCATTACTGAATAATATTCCTGATGAAAAACCAATTTAATGCTCATATAAAATTTCCAATTAATTTTTATTTTAATTTACATTATCAGAACAACAAATCTTGATACAATTTCATGATTAGAGAGTAGATTTTAGATAACAATTGATTAATTTCAAATACATTTCTGACTTTGCATGATGTTTATTGTAGATTTAGATTTTTTGCAAATTTTTTTTCAAAAAATGTTTTAATTGAATTCGGTTTATATGTTTAACTGTTTTCTCTTTCTCTTTATATATATATATATATATATATATATATATATATATAAGTTAAATATTTGTCGACCATAAACATTACTAGATTTTACAAATTTTTAAAAAACGTATTAAAATTAAAATCAAAATCAAGTAATACATAAATATTCCTATTTGAATATGAAGATTAAAACAACTATTCATATAAAGTATTACGAGTGAATAAAATAAAAACTATTTTCCCATCAATTTAATATATATATATATATATATATATAAATGTTATGATGAGAAAATAATGTTTTAAATGTATAAGCGTGTACTTGTATGAATTTACACGTTTAAAATTGCAAGAAAAATGAGAATTTGTATCCAAATAACGTACGTATGACTAATCGTGTACCAATGTCAACAAATATATGTAAAATAAGTGGTTTAAGATTTGTCGAAAATAGATATAACTAGATGAATCATACATCAAATAAACTTATTTCGGATAAATATTGCTATTTTCGGAATTATGAGTCAAATCAAGGCATATTATTTCCTTATAAAATGTATAATGAATATAAGTGTAATATATTAAACAAAATTTATTTTTTAACAATTTATAAAAGATTTATATGGGATTAATAAATTGGTTATTATTTTATCTGTAAATATTTTACGAAAATGTGTATTATAAAATATTAGATTGGTAATTACTGATACAAAAATTCAGGTTTATATATGCAGATAGGATTTTTATGAAAAAAATGTTTTAATTACCCAATATTTATGATAAAACTAATATTTAGTGTAGATATTAAATTAATATTGAATGAATTTTTATATAGAGTCATCCAAATGCGACGTCTAGACTTGTGTTTTATTAAAAAAAACAAATAAAAGGAACTGCACACGTTTTACTATATAACACACTACATATGTTTCTTTTGAATAAAATACAAATCTAAGTGTCACATTTGGATGACTATATAATTTTAAAAAATAAAATATTAGCATATCACATAATTATTGTAAATAACTAAAAATTTAAATAAACTAAAAAAATAATTGATTCAATTCATTAAAACTGTAATTTTAATAATTATATAAATATATACATACACTCTCTCTCTCACACACACTTATATTTAAATATTCGAAGTATGATGAAAAATGAAAGAATTTTAACAATTTTTTTCTATGCGAACATTTCTTTTATATAAATTGAAATGAATTTTATTTTATTTTTTAAGTTATTTAATTTTTTTTTAGAAACCAATATACATTGTATAAGAAATATGATTATTCTTTTAATAAAAAAATAAAAATGGACATCATAAATTTGGCTAATGTATAGTACAGCTATGACCAATTTTAAAACCCATTACTCATCGTGAATTTTATTTTAATATATTTGTCTAATATAAAAAAAACCTATATAAATACTGAATACATAAATAATGTGGCCTTAACGAAAATCATCAATATTTCATGATAATGTCAAACTTCTTGCAGTTGTGTAATTATATAGTACATCGAGTAATTTCAATATTGATCAAATACAATCGTATATTTTATTCACTCGTCCGTCTTTAGAATTTTCAATATCTTTCATCTATTCGAGATGTTTAAAATATTTTTCTATACATTTCAATATTCTGATTTTTGTACTTTTTTCCATCCGTCCGGTCTGCATTTTTTGTTCACGTTGTTCAATGAAGTCGATTGTTGGCATACGTTTCGCGGTCTATTGAAAACCAACCCCCGTTCGATACATGCTCCGTTGGTTCAACAACACATGACAATGGATCGAATAAGACTGGAATATGTTTAAATATGCGCTCGTCTCGAATAGACGACCGATGGCAAAATGGAAGGAGGATGGATGAAACAGTACATTAGAAAAGGTGCCAATCGAACATCGATTGTTCACGCACCAGTACGCACAATCTGTCTGCATCAACTTTCTCTGGCGACAGTCGAATACGTTATGGACCTGATCGATATGACCGGTCGGGTTTATACTGTACCCACCGGCACTCCACACGCTCGGTTATTCTTTTTCGCATGTACCGCAGAGCAAGTCGGCTGTGGCCGAGACGACAACGTACGAAGTCGCTTCCGAACCATCCACTCGGTTGCAAGACTCCTTCGGCCGCCGTACTACACGCTTCTTTACTACACACGTCGGCCGCGTCGCTCCGGTTAGCTGCTCCGTCAGTCGGTCGTGCGTTTGCCGTTCAGTCTTGTTCGGGACATCTGCGTGTTCGTGTGCCACTCGCGACAACGCATCCGTTGAAACGTTCGACGCGCGTGTAACTCTCGCCGGCGCCCGTTATACGGACCGTTATTCGTTACGATTGCCGTTTAACGGCCGTTACAGCGCTCGTTGTGTTCGTTATATCGTTATACGAAATTTTTTTCCTTCACTATTCTAATCGACGGTACGTTCGTACGTTTCTTTTCTTTTTTTCAATATAATTTCTGTACTTAAGTGCGTTTCGTTATAATATTCTGACGTCTTTATATTCGTAAACGGACGCAATTTTGGCGTTTGGTGATTTTTTTTACAGTGCGTGTGATCGTGAATTCAATCTTAACTTGTAAAACATTACTAAATAACAACTGTAAGTTCATAACATTTTATATTTTTCTTTTTCGTTGTGCTCGTCTCTTATAAAAAAACGAGACGATGTGTTTGTGTTAAGTTTTTAATACTTTATCGTGTTTGATTACTAAATCTATAATTCATCTGTGGATTACTTGATTTGTAAATTAAGGTAAGTTTTTTGCCTGTTTTACATTTTATTTCAAAAATATATTATTTTCATATATAATTATAATTACATGAATTTATATATATATATATATATATTTAAAATTTTATAAAAAAAAAATATAATTTAGAAAGTAAGTAATTCATATTTTTAAACTTTTCATGCATTTTCCAAATATATTAAGCTCATTACTTAAAAAAAGTTTTGTTAATTTCAGACGATATATATACATATATATATATATACATATATATATATATATATATGCATGTAAAATTTTTGTACGTTTAAGAAATATTAGAGAAAATGATAAAAATATTTTTTTAGTAAATATAAGTTTTGAAATGTGTAATTTATTAAAATATAAATGAAAATATTAAATAAATTTACACATTCACACATACATATATATATATATATATATATATATATATATATATATATATATATATATATATATATATATATATATAGTCATCCAAATATGACGCCTATATTTGTGTTTTATTATATTTAGAATTATTTGAATGATTGTAATGTATGTATTTGAACTTGATTATAACTTGATATTAAAGTTAATAAAAAATATTTTTATTTGATTTCAGGAAAGATTTTTTTAAATTTAGATGTATGTATCTTCGAAAACATTTTTCAATAATAATATCAGAAAATATAAAAGATGGAAGTATTAATACTTAAAAACACATTTATAAGGTATATTGAATGAAATACTGAGATAGATTTTAGTATTAGTATAGATCATATAGAAAATATGTTCAATAGATAGACTTTTTTTGTACTGTTAAAAGTATAAAAGATGAGTAATGTGTGTGTGTGTTTGTAATATGTTTATGTATTTATACCTAAATGAAGACAATAATTAATAAAATTAGAATTAGAATATTACCACAACTAACTAATAAAAAAATTATTACTTTGTGTTAATAAAAAGGAAAGATTTTATATTTTAAATTAGAATTAAAATCTATTGAATAGTTTGAAATCGCGTTTAAATATTTGATAATATACTGCTTTCATGTAAAATAGTAACATTTTTCAATGAATTTTATGCTTTAAATACGTTTTATCAATGTCAAAATCATTTTATGATAAAATTATGGACTTTTATAATTGTTAAATATTATAGTAATTATTTCAAATATAAAATTACTGACGATAACAATTTTACACACAAAAACATTCATTTATCTGTCAATATAATTTTGTTATATATTTTCATAATTATTTTTTTTACTTATTAATTTAAAATTCAATTTACCATTTTTTTTACATAAACAGTCATAACAGAATTACTAACTCATAAATACTTAAGTTACTATGAGTATATTTGAGATTAACAGGAATTTTATATATATATATATATATATATATATATATATATATATATATAATCTTATAAATGAATAGTTTTTACTTTAAGTATATTGTTAACATTAATGCGTTTCAAGTGCTTTAACTTAAAGTAATCAACTGGCGTAAAATTACATGACCTCAGGGACCACTAAACTAGCCCACATTCTCATTTAAATTTACTAGAACAAGTTTCATTTAGTCAGTTATTTGCAAATAGCCCTTCAACAAGAGCTCAGTTGAATATAATATTCAATAAATATTATTTTGTTTGTAATTTATAAAATATTAATTGAAAATAAAATCACAATGTAATTAAAAAAACTTTACTATATATTTATTTAAAAAAAATATTTGAAAGGAATTTATATTGGTGGAATAAAATTGTCAAAGAACAGAATATTTCATAAATATATTTCATGTGAAAGTATAATTATATACTGATTATTTGATGAATAAAATAAACATGTAGGTAAATATTATTTTTTTAACATTTAAATAATAATATTTTTGTATACAAGTATAATATTTAATCATAATTTCGAAAATTTTAAAACAATATTTTTTAAAAGATATTTTAAAATGATTATTTTATATCTATTCTATTATTATCCAACATTGATTTTTTTTTAAAATAGTTAGTAGTAAAAAATAAATTTCTGAAATATTTAGAAATTCTAGTCATATATATTAAATTGTTAATTATAAACATATAGTACAAAAAAAATTAATTATTGTTATTTTATTTTATGAAAAATAGTTTTTTTTTAATATGCATATATACATACATACATACATACATACATATATATATATATATATATATGTGTGTGTGTGTGTGTGTGTGTGTACTGAAGCTCATATTTGAATTAAAACTGTACTATTTTTATCATTTTCTATATTTGCCCTCATGTATTAATATTTTATTTTAAGTAATTAAAAAAATATTTTTATTTTCGTCAGTTATATTGTATGTGTGTAATAAAATATAATTGAATTATGACGAAACAATATGTCATGCACACATTACCTAAAAGCTTCATGTTTAGTGTGTTGCACAGGTATTTCAAAACCTATAAATTATATTCAAAGACTATAAAATTTAGCAAGTGCAAAGAAGAGCCGCACGTGCTTTATTTAATAGACTGTATATATTTTCATGCAATGTATATAAAAATATTATACAGAATATTTGATGAGTTTTAAATTATTTTTTTAGTAAGGAACGTACAATGAAATAATATTGTATTATTTTTTATGTGTTTCATTTAATTATGTAAATATTTGGACAACATTTAATATTTTATACGCACACAAAATACAGATATATATATATATATATAATTTTTATCTTTATGATAATAAAATAATCGTAGAATAAAATGAAAACAATATTTTATTATGAATTAATAATTTATTTAAACGAAAAATACTTTGAAAATAATAAAATAAATATTATCTAAAAATTAAAAAATATTAATAAATTAAGGGTTTTAATAATACTTTCTATTGTATTATAAATTTTTTATAAAAAACAATTTGTTTTTTCTAAAAAAAATATGATAATTTTATATTTCAATTTTATCATTAATATTAATAAACTTAATTTTATATTAATCGTTTTAGTTTATTCATTTATTAAAAAATTAGCATACGAATATTTATAGTTAACATGATTTTAAATGAAAAATATGTTACAATTATGATTTTCATAGAAAATTTCGGGAAATCAACAAGGCGCTTTAGACAGGATGCTCGACCGGATCCGGATATGAGTTCACGACCTTCCGAATAATATCCGACCGTCTTAACAGACTGTGTACTCAGTTTATATTCAACACGTCCGTACTAAATCATACATAATTTATTGTAATGCGTATTAAAATGTAAGATACATTTTGTGCCAGTGTTGAATCTGAAATGATTTTACGAGGAAACTGAAATTTCACAACGCATGTACTTTAAATGATTTATTCTATTTTAGTAAAATTTTATTCCTGAATGCATACATCTTTAAATTTTTATAAATTAATCATTCTCAGATAGAAGAAATTAAATAAACATTGGTTAAAATTTATACATTTTTATAATAATATTTGTAGTTGAAAATTAGAAACGATAACTTAAATCAATCATTAAATAGAAATACTTTTACTTTTATTACTACTTTCTAATTTTGGATAATAATTTATTTTTATAATATTTAATCAGAATAATGTATTTTTTACAAATATTTATATTTGTAATCTGTTTAAAAAATTCATTTGTAAAATATAATATGGTATATTCTTGTATTTTCATGAAAATTTTGATTTAAATTAATTCTATAATTTTAATAAACTACAAAAAATACACTGTTTAGATTACTAATGGGAGATGAAATATAAACTAAATCATTTTTATTTTTAAAATATTTTTCTTTTTTGAACTTATAAAATAAATACACATTAATTGATTGAAGAATTGAAAATCTCACAATTTTCTTACAATCGGTATATATATATTTATTGTTTGTGTGTATTTCTCTGTTAAACGGGTCATTCGTAACATTTTAATAGTTCGAAGAGTTCACCGAAATAGGTTCTTATTTTTGTGATAGTGTCGACGCGAGCAGACCACTTTATGCAAGGTAAGTGCAACACCTTCTCGGGTCAAAGGCAATAAATATAGGACCTGTGTTCTGCGTTGCGGTAAAGGATACGCCACCATCTCATACCGATACCGCAGCAACGGCGCACCACTCTAAGAAACGAGGTCGACATTGCCTGCTGTGTGTAAAGGAACGACGTACACATTCTCACACGCAGCATTTGATACTATAACGCTATGGTTTCTGGAAGATTATTCTATGAGAATTTCTTTCAGATACGATATATGTACAGACATTGCGAGGGTGTATCTGAAGCGAGTTTGTAACCACCTTCTTTAAGTATGTGAATTCTTCATTCCGATGACCTCGGTGCGTTTTCAACATTTTTCAAGCGTTATTTTTTTATAATGGCTTATATACGAACGGTGATATTTATGATCTTTTATCGTTCGAAGTTTGTCCGTTTTCCTAATAAAAAACTATTCAACTGAATAATATTCTATTCATTTGAAGCAAGACTCAAAAATATGTTGTAAACATTTTTGTGCACTCCATTCTTCATAAATTTTATGAATGAATCTTAACATCTTCTTATTTGAAGATACAACAGTATATTTCAATTTTTGTTCAAATAAAATTCGATTACAACCTCGAAAATTAAAATATAGTACTTATATTTTGCAATTACATTTTACTTTTTAATTAGAATTATTTATTAATATCGCTTATAATTAAATGAACTTTTATACATATATATATATATATATATATATATATATATATATATATATAATAGGTTAAAAATACTTTTAGTAATAACGTTTAAATAACATAAATAAATGAAATATATGTTTTTGCATAAGGGGTGGTCGTAACATGCCAACTCGAGTGTTTGAAAAATCGCATTGATTTTGTGTCTATGGATATAAGTTTCTAACATTATGAAGGTATACGGATAGTAAATTCATTCGTTTACCTGAATTCAGTGCTGAGACAAGGGTTTTACAATACATTCGAGCAGAAAAATAAACACAACTATCTAGTTTTTACAGAGAAATAGGTGTATTTTCGTTATAAAAAAAGAAAGGATACCTATTGACATTTAACGGTTTTTAGGAATGTCATTTTGAAAAGTAGTGTAAATATATATATATATATATATATATATATATATGTGTGTGTGTGTGTATTTAAACATTACCTTATTTTGTGTCTTTTTCGTTAATTTAATTTCAGTTGATTTTGTTTACAGAAATTTATTAATTAGTTAATTAATCAGATTACTTTTTATTTATTTCTATTGAATATTTTTGTATTCGAAAAATATTTATTTTTTTACAATCTAAAAATTTTAAAAAAAATACTTATGACATAGTTGTAGATATAATTAATCATCTATAGTAATAACTCATATTAAAAATAAATATTTTTTCCAATTACTTTTCGTTTTTGAATTTAAGATTGATTTGTGTCATGACATTTTTTATGTGGTACACATTGATGTAATTTCTGCTTTCATATATATATATATATATATATATATATATATATATGTATATATATATATATATATATACGTTGAAAAGATTCATATTTCTGATGCAATGGTGGAAAAAATATTCAAATATTGATGAAAAAAGTGTAGCTGTAAACGTTCAAACATCTCAATTATATAGTAAATATAATATCGTGTGCGAAACGAAGGAAAAATATTACATTTTCGCATCGTCCCGCACATTACACGTTCGATTTATTTCCGTTGAGTTGAGAATATGTGCACGGAGGAATGGAGTTTATCACTTACTTCGATCAGCAGAAACGCCAATAAAAAAAAGTAAATCACCCTGGACCGTATTAAAGCATTCACCGTCATAGAAACATAAAATGGGATGGAGTTTTCACACCTATGTGTCCGCAATATAATTTCTGTCGACGTTTCTGTATCTGAATGTTGATGTCTTTTGTGAATACAATGGATAATGTCGATTTTATTTATATACAGACTTATATTATTTATTACATTTGTTTATTTTTTATTCAAGATTCAACTTTTATTTCTTATTTTACAAGTTGAAAAATGTTGATGGGAATCCATTAACACTTTTCATCATTTTTTGTTAATAATATTATTAATAATAATTGAGTAAGTTGTAATAATAATTTTACTATTACTTTTTATAATTATTTTTTAATTCTTTCAATATTTTCATTTTACTATTTTTTATAAATTATTTTTGAAAAATATATTATTTATCATTTTTTAGAATATAATAAATTTTAAATCGAATATTATCCGAATATTATATATATATATATACTAAAAAAGAAAACAAGTAATATTTTTAAATTGTAAACCAAGATTTTACTTTTTCATTTTCACGAAAAAAAATTAGAATCAATATAACATATTGTTATATATTATTAAAAATAAAAACCTATTATTATGAAAAAAATTGTATAATATAAATAAATATAAGGTTTTTATATTTATTATTATTTTTTTAAGACAAAATTTCAATAATTAAGCATCTAAATCTATCTTTGTATAGAAAGGTAATAATGAACAAGTTGAAACTTAAAATTACACAATTAGTAAAATAGATGTTCATTACGTTTCATTCTTAAGCAAATATTTGTTTATATATATTATTATACTATTGTTACATAAAATATCACACATTAGAAACATGTATTATTTTAAAATTAAAACTTGAAAGGAAATAAATAATTTATTGTAAATTATTCTACATATGTAAAATACTACGTTTTAATCGATCCAAAGGAAATAAAAAAACATCATAGTTTATTTAACTTCGTGAAAGCAATACTGCAGTGTTACAATTCTGTCGCGAGTTAAATTGCTCTGGACCAAGATATAAATTTGAAAAAATCCATTTCGCTTGTTCACGAAACAATTTTTTTGTAATATTTTTTTCTACCGGAACATATGTATTGATAACTGACGCCCCGTAACGTTTCTTTTATACATTTTAATTCATATGTATATATATATATATATATATATATATATTTATATAAACGTTTTACTTTTTATGTGTCGTATACATCGTATCGAAAGTATTTTTTGTTAGCATTGTCGTTATATAACGGAAATTTTCGAATGAAACGTTACATGTTGAAATGGATATTGTTGTGAATAAGTAATGCTTTTTTATATTTGAAAGTAGACGTGGAAGTTTGAAAATTCATGTGATTTTGTTGAAATGTTCTTAGTGATTTTATTTAATGTTTTTTCAATTGACATATATATATATATATATATATATATATATATATATATAAAGTATCTAGGAAAATATGTGTTAATCAATATACTAACCCTGTTGGGTAAAGGGTATTATTATCAATGAATTTAAATGTACTATCAATGAGTACATGGTAAAAATATGACGTCGTTAATATAAATTTTAAAGTTTGTGTGGGAATTGAATTTAAATAAAATGCACAGGTCAAGTTGATATGGGGCAGTGCCGATCCGCCGGTCTACTAATAAAGTGGAATGTAGCGTGGTTGCAAATGAATTATTGCTTTCCAAGGGGATCGATATATTAGCGTCGATAACTCTAACTGCCGACTCGGAGAGTCAACACGCCGCAAAATATTACTTTGGAAAGATTTAGCGCAGTGACCACATACGTTTATGTAAAATATATAGGATTGAATGATTGAAAATTATATTTATATATATATATATATATATATATATATATATATATAATAGTGAAATAAAAATAATATCCTTTTTCCAAACAAAAAACACGGTACTGTTCATGAATATTTGAAAACATTTCTATTTTTAAACAGAGATATTTTAAAATGACAAGTTTACTTTTTAATTTTATAGTAATATAAAAAATGAATGAATAATATTAATACTGAGTGACATTAATATTTATTTAATGATATAATTTGAAAAGTTTTTTTTTAATATATTCAAAATAATAATTTATAAGATAGTTACATGTAATTGAGAAAATAAAATTTGTAGATTACTAAAAATAACATCTCATTATTAATAGAATAATAACATTATATATATATATAAAGTGTAATTTTACCATTATTTAAGTATTTGAACATAATTATTGAAAAATAACTTTATACTAGTCGTTGTCTGTCTGTATAGAGAAAAATATCAGATTACTCGCTGAAATTATTTTCGTATGAAAATCAATACTAGCGAATGTTATTCTAAAAATATATTAATTCATATTAAGTTTTTATTTCTCTAGAATTGAACATCAGTTTGAAATAATACCTTTTAAAAATGCTATAAAGATAATGGAATGAATCGGAATTAAAATAAAAGTTCGATTAATTTTTCACTAGGTTTAATAATGAAAATTGATATATTATTAAAGAGATATATTCTTATAAGACCTGTAATCTGAATTGAAGACGGTTTATTGTTTTCTAAATTTAGTATACGTTAGAATCTATAATCATATAAATTATTTCTTGAAAGGAAAATTATTTAGCTGCATAGACATGCTTGTAATAAGAGGTGTAATATTATATGAACACTAGTATTTGATATTATTGAGCAATTAATTTATTGAATTAAATTTGCTTTCCAAGAATTATTTTATGTATAGAAATATTTTTTATTCTTTCATAGTTAATTTAATACTTTTATTATCGAGTCAACAATTAATAATATGATATATTTATTTGTGTAATTACACCATTACTTTTTTTTAAAAAAATTGTTATTAATAAAATTATTTATACTTTAATGTTAGTAAATGTCAAATAATTTCTATACATAAATGAAATGAGTGAAGAGAAAAGAGTTATATTTTATAAAGGTATTGATAATAATTTTATGTATTTTATAAATTATGACATTGATATAATTCCGAATGATTATATTTTAAAACATCAAATAATTTCAATTTAAATATTTATAAAAAATATTCATTTACATCTTGTATTTGTATAATTTATTCATAATTAACATAAGTTGAAATTGAATATTTATAAAAATGAATTCTATTGTGAAGAATTACAGAATAAATGTTGTCAAACACTGTATAACATATAAATTTATCGAATGAATATGTTTTTGATCGTTTATTTTATATTCATAGAATTTTGCTTTTATGTATTTATGTACGTCCAATTGCAGTAATCAAAATAGTTCAGGTCGAGTGATCATAGTTGACAGATATGTGGGACTTTATGATATCATTGAAAAAACATTCAATGATTTTTTATCGTTCTATTTTAGTTTATTTAAAATTTAAATATTATTTTGCTTAATCATGTAATATATATATATATATATATATATATATATATATATATATATATATATATATATATATATATATATATAATATATGGTTCCTTTACACGTAGACAACATTAATCCAAATGAAATAATGATTATTTATTTGAAACGTCTGTCTGTTAATTTGTGTCTTGCATATTTAAGACGTTTCGAAACTTTTCAGTTCGTCAAAGATTACCTAAAAAGTATTCGTCGTTTACATTAAGGAAACATCTACTGTTCCGTCACTCAAAATGAAACTTTCGTCGGAAATCCGTGCGCAGTAATATGAATATGAAAATGATTCATCCGCTTTATAACCCATTAAATTTAAACATAAGTTTTCGTACAGACTTCTTTATAATATCTCTAATGTCGAACGGTAATGTTTACATTAAAAATACGTAGAAACGAATGATGTATACTTTAATTACGTATAAGATAGCGAACATCGCGTGTTTGTTCCATCTTCGAATGTTTCTTTGATGGTTCTGGAAAAATGAACATGTATTTTAATTGAAAAGTTGTATGTTGTTATAAAATTTAAATTAATGTTGTACCGTACCGAGGAAGTAAGTTAAGTTTCAACGATCGCTACGAAGATTAGTTTTTTAACAAATAATTTTCACTGGAATTTGAATATAAAAAATACTTAAAATTATTTTCTTTTAGATTGCTTGTAATTCTATATCTATTGAATAAAACAAACTCTAAGAATTTATTTTAACATTGCTGTTTAAAGTATAAAAATCCCATAACTATGTGTATTATATTAGCGGAATTTTATATGTAGCATAAATAATAGTAGAATTTTTGCTATTTAATATTAGACTCGGTTCTGAAATATTTTACAATAAAATATCGTTTCTTATTTTATATAATATTATTCCGTTATATTTTTTATTATAAATAATATTTAAGAGTATAAAAAAACTACTATGGGAGTAAATATTTTAATTTTGAATATTTAAATATTTTTATTTTTTTTAAAGATGTTTTATGAAAACTTAGTTCACAATTTTTTTCTTACTTACAAATTTACAATTTATTTTTTTTCAATATTGGAATTTTAATGTGCAATTATTTGTATAACATAATATAAAGCATTGATATCACTGTCTTCTAAATGGTTTCTTAATTTCAGAATTTATATAGTTATAGTATCTGTTTTATTCATTTTTTTACATTTTGGCGAAAGCTCGTGGAAAAAACACAAATTGATTTTTAAGAAAAAAAACTTTCCACAACAACAAAAAGATATCGGATGTAACTTAAACGTAGATTACACTTTTTTGTATAATGCGAAGTAGAAATTCAACCTCTGCGAGGAATAACATATATAGTTATTTTTTACTTAGGTAATTTGGTTGAATTTGTGAGCGAATTAAAATGGTTTTTGCTTATATATATATATATATATATATATATATATATATTTATATGTTGTTGATTTTAATTATTCTGTTATATTTTGATATTAAAATAATATTTTGATAAAAATTAAAAGTGTTAAGGATTAAAAGTTATTATGTTTTATCTCTTAATGGTGTTTCAAAATACAAATATTTAAATTTATAAAAAAAGTGAGTATTAAAGTATTAAATTTTAGAAAACTAATTTTTTTGTATTTTAGTTATTGCAAAAATTGGTAGTATAAAATGAAAATGTTTTAATATTTGATTTCATTTATTTTTCATTGTGGTATTTTTTTAAAATAAAAAGTATATAAATCTAAAACTTAGATTTAAATTTTTAAATTTTTCCTAATAATTATAAAGGATAGATATATAATTTATAATTAATAAGAATGAATTGTAATTAACAAAAAAGCACATTTGTTTTTATTTTTTTTTAAATAATTGTCAAGTTCAACTTAAATCATTCAATTTCGAGAAAACAAACTTGTGCTTACAAAAATTAAATTATATTCGATTTTTTAAAAATACACGACATGCGACCTAAATGTTTACTTTTTCACGTAAGAAGGAAAAAACATATTTAAAGATAATATCGGCCATTTATTTCAATGTCATGGTTAAATGGAAATATATTTTTTAACTTTGTACATTTTAATCTTCTGTAAATATTTGAATACACATTCAATGTTTTTTACAACAACTTTTGGTTTAAATTAATATATTTTTTTTGTAGAATATAAAAAATAATTCACATCTTTAGTTAATTCGAAAAATTTTTCTTGATACATATTTTGTTTATTTGCTGTATGCAGATTTTATTAACATAAAATCGTTTGAAGACAGTTTTGTGTTATAGAACCTAAAATTGTTATTTTAAAAATATTTATAAATACTTTATCAAGTTCAAAATTATTAGGATAACTATGTGTGTGTGTATGTTCGTTATTTGACATGTATTCTGTAGAAACTCGGCCTGAAATAAATGTGTATGGGTATAGTACGTTCATTACTATAAAACAAACTTTGAAATTAACCTTTATCAACAACACCACATAATAGGTAAACTTTAACGTATAAAATATGAAATATCAAAGGTTACCACGAAACAATCTCAATGTTTATATTTGCTCAGTATTCAAACATTGGACTCGCTTCACGTACAACATAGTAGTTGTTGATGTTTAGTAGTAGTTTTGATTCCGTTTCTAGGAAAAATGATTTTCGTTGCCCCTCGTGTGCACAGATTGGCTTTGATAAGTATCACAAAAATACGTGAACACATTTTATGTGACCGAGACATGCATCGTGCGACCTGGTATATGCGAATCAACCGACGAGGATTGAACATGGAGAACTGTGAGTGTTTGACAACTGTAAGGAAAAAATCGCGTTTCTCACGAACTTGACAAGAACTCTGTACTGTAATGAGATGGTTGTAGAATTTTTGGTACGTTGTATTGAAAAGAAAATAATGTGTTGTTACATCTTTGAAGCTATCGATCACATACAGGTATATATATCTGCAAGTATTCATAACATTTTATTTGTGCATTTATTTAAAATATAATATATATATATATATATATATATATATATATATATATATATGTTTAAAAAGAATAAAGATTTATCTAATATACGATATGTTTTCGTGATGTATTTTTAAAAAAATTGTTAAAAAATAAAATTTCTTTAATTATGATTACGGATATTATAAATAATAATTATATTTGAAAACATTAATTTTATTATTATTATTTTATATATTCATAAAGTGTTAAATTTAATATATATAATCAATCAATAAATTTGTTATTGTAAATCACAAAATATTTCATAAAATAATTTTAATGTTATTTAATGTTTAAGAAGAATTTGAACAATTTAAATAATATTCATATTATGATAGTAAGAATCATTTAAACCTGATGTAATGAATTTCAAATGTTAATTTATAATGAAAATATTACAAAACGCTTTAATTTTTATAAATGTCTACAGGGTTGTCAGTTGTAACTAATGATATAAAAAAACTATGTAATATATATATTTTTAAATTTTACAATCTTTTTCATTATTTCGATTAATAGTTTCAAATATTGTATATGTTTAAAATTTAAATATTTCAATAATTTTATAAAAAAAAATAAAAGTTATTTAATAGAAAATATTTTATAAATTCTTCATCGAGAAAAACGAATTTCATTTATATCCAAATATATATGACAAGTAAATTAATCAAGAATATATATATGTAAAATAATTTATATGCATAGTTTACTTTTCAATTTTTCAACGAGTCTATAAAAATGATCACCGTTTCGTTACTGAAACCATCAAATAAATCCTATAAGGAATAGTTGATATACAAGACTGTCTCTATGAATGTGATTGATACGCCATCTAGGAATCACTTCTTCTTTTCATTCGAACTTATCTCCGTTTCCTTC
Source organism: Neoneuromus ignobilis (assembly GCA_029203775.1). Taxonomy (NCBI): domain Eukaryota; kingdom Metazoa; phylum Arthropoda; class Insecta; order Megaloptera; family Corydalidae; genus Neoneuromus; species Neoneuromus ignobilis. The sequence goes on along the minus strand of CP092094.1, from coordinate 10,991,061 downwards.
ATGTCTTCGTATTGAATTCACCATCACGCTCTTAATCGATAATATTTCGCGAGTATAGCTTTGCGTGTAACCAATCAGCGAAACTTGCAAACACGGAATATATGATAGAGGTAGAGGAATTTCAGTAGTGACGCAGTTCGTTACGAATAGTCGGTTCTATGAACATAGTCTCAATTTTTAATACTAGTTTTGACATGAAAAATGAGAGTAAATTAATTTCATTGGTATTAAAACACGAATATATGAGGACTTTACATATATGTTAACGGTACATTTTTGATTGAAATCTGGAAAATAATATATATTTAATTTGTATTTAAATATAGTATTACATTCAGATCAAAATACATAAGCAATAAATTGCAGTATAACAAACCAAATAAGAGAATAGTAAAACAATTCAACGAAATTGATTATTGTTAAATAAATATACTTATGGTTTTAAGGTGATTTTTTTTATAAACTAACATTCGTTCGTTTTTAAATAAAAAATAAAAATAATTTCCCCTTATATTTCAGACATGACGAGTTTTTAAAAAGAAAAAAATGCATGCATATTGCAGTAAAAATAGAACAAAAAATGAAATCTACGATAATGTTGCTAATGTACTCTTTATCTACTCTAAATATTCAACAAAAGTCACTTTTAAATAACAATTTTTATTACGAATCTTAATATTTTTTTAGTTTTAAAACGAAATAAAAACTAAATAAAATGTTGCATTGAAACACGAATACGTGTATGTATTTTTTCAATTTTTAAGTCTAATATATGGTTTTTTGTAACCGTTCTGTGTGAATAACCTAAGAGCTTTACCTATTTTTGATACGATTATATGATTTTTTTATACGATTAACATGCAGAGTTTAATTATTTGAATACGTTTTCGTGTGGCGCATTACAAATTATGCTTACATTGTATTTTTTTCAGAGTATCAGAAGTTCGTATCAATAAAAAATATTTGTCGAAATGTTTTAATTCGTTTACACATAATTATAGTTTTACGTGAGTTTTAGTTTTAGAATATATATATATATATATATATAATATTTTAAACTC